>OX465486.1:21613579-21633173 GCA_950022335.1 Eurois occulta | reverse complement strand
CACCTTAGGAACATAGCTTTTAGCAAAAACGTGAATATTTTCGGTTCTAGACGTGCGATTTTGAAGCTGTTTTCAGCATTTTTAGACATAACTAGGCGTCCGCCGACGTCCTGACGATATTGCACTCACCGAACTACCCCTATAAAAAAGTTTCCTACAAACCCTTAGAAATTTTCGAAATTTTCAGATACGATCATCAAAATTTAGTGTTTTTTCCAAATTTTTATTCAAAATAACATTAGATTATAGTTGCAATAGTACTCACCCTTCATCCCTGTGTTCTGGTCCGCGTTCCGTGAGCCGGCGCCCGGGTTGGAGGTTGAAACCCTAAATTTTTTGGTTCAAAAACTGGTTTTTTGACCAAAACTCAAAAATTTTATTCGGCACCCACCCTGTTTTATTTCGTAATTAGCTAGCCCGCGACGAGCCGCTTCTTTTGAGACCTCGCTCGCCCGCCTAGCTCAAATAAAACTTGTAATTTTTTAAAAAATAGTTTTTTCTCTTAGTTTCTGTATGTACCCAAATCCACCTTAGGAACATAGCTTTTAGCAAAAACGTGAATATTTTCGGTTCTAGACGTGCGATTTTGAAGCTGTTTTCAGCATTTTTAGACATAACTAGGCGTCCGCCGACGTCCTGACGATATTGCACTCACCGAACTACCCCTATAAAAAAGTTTCCTACAAACCCTTAGAAATTTTCGAAATTTTCAGATACGATCATCAAAATTTAGTGTTTTTTCCAAATTTTTATTCAAAATAACATTAGATTATAGTTGCAATAGTACTCACCCTTCATCCCTGTGTTCTGGTCCGCGTTCCGTGAGCCGGCGCCCGGGTTGGAGGTTGAAACCCTAAATTTTTTGGTTCAAAAACTGGTTTTTTGACCAAAACTCAAAAATTTTATTCGGCACCCACCCTGTTTTATTTCGTAATTAGCTAGCCCGCGACGAGCCGCTTCTTTTGAGACCTCGCTCGCCCGCCTAGCTCAAATAAAACTTGTAATTTTTTAAAAAATAGTTTTTTCTCTTAGTTTCTGTATGTACCCAAATCCACCTTAGGAACATAGCTTTTAGCAAAAACGTGAATATTTTCGGTTCTAGACGTGCGATTTTGAAGCTGTTTTCAGCATTTTTAGACATAACTAGGCGTCCGCCGACGTCCTGACGATATTGCACTCACCGAACTACCCCTATAAAAAAGTTTCCTACAAACCCTTAGAAATTTTCGAAATTTTCAGATACGATCATCAAAATTTAGTGTTTTTTCCAAATTTTTATTCAAAATAACATTAGATTATAGTTGCAATAGTACTCACCCTTCATCCCTGTGTTCTGGTCCGCGTTCCGTGAGCCGGCGCCCGGGTTGGAGGTTGAAACCCTAAATTTTTTGGTTCAAAAACTGGTTTTTTGACCAAAACTCAAAAATTTTATTCGGCACCCACCCTGTTTTATTTCGTAATTAGCTAGCCCGCGACGAGCCGCTTCTTTTGAGACCTCGCTCGCCCGCCTAGCTCAAATAAAACTTGTAATTTTTTAAAAAAATAGTTTTTTCTCTTAGTTTCTGTATGTACCCAAATCCACCTTAGGAACATAGCTTTTAGCAAAAACGTGAATATTTTCGGTTCTAGACGTGCGATTTTGAAGCTGTTTTCAGCATTTTTAGACATAACTAGGCGTCCGCCGACGTCCTGACGATATTGCACTCACCGAACTACCCCTATAAAAAAGTTTCCTACAAACCCTTAGAAATTTTCGAAATTTTCAGATACGATCATCAAAATTTAGTGTTTTTTCCAAATTTTTATTCAAAATAACATTAGATTATAGTTGCAATAGTACTCACCCTTCATCCCTGTGTTCTGGTCCGCGTTCCGTGAGCCGGCGCCCGGGTTGGAGGTTGAAACCCTAAATTTTTTGGTTCAAAAACTGGTTTTTTGACCAAAACTCAAAAATTTTATTCGGCACCCACCCTGTTTTATTTCGTAATTAGCTAGCCCGCGACGAGCCGCTTCTTTTGAGACCTCGCTCGCCCGCCTAGCTCAAATAAAACTTGTAATTTTTTAAAAAAATAGTTTTTTCTCTTAGTTTCTGTATGTACCCAAATCCACCTTAGGAACATAGCTTTTAGCAAAAACGTGAATATTTTCGGTTCTAGACGTGCGATTTTGAAGCTGTTTTCAGCATTTTTAGACATAACTAGGCGTCCGCCGACGTCCTGACGATATTGCACTCACCGAACTACCCCTATAAAAAAGTTTCCTACAAACCCTTAGAAATTTTCGAAATTTTCAGATACGATCATCAAAATTTAGTGTTTTTTCCAAATTTTTATTCAAAATAACATTAGATTATAGTTGCAATAGTACTCACCCTTCATCCCTGTGTTCTGGTCCGCGTTCCGTGAGCCGGCGCCCGGGTTGGAGGTTGAAACCCTAAATTTTTTGGTTCAAAAACTGGTTTTTTGACCAAAACTCAAAAATTTTATTCGGCACCCACCCTGTTTTATTTCGTAATTAGCTAGCCCGCGACGAGCCGCTTCTTTTGAGACCTCGCTCGCCCGCCTAGCTCAAATAAAACTTGTAATTTTTTAAAAAAATAGTTTTTTCTCTTAGTTTCTGTATGTACCCAAATCCACCTTAGGAACATAGCTTTTAGCAAAAACGTGAATATTTTCGGTTCTAGACGTGCGATTTTGAAGCTGTTTTCAGCATTTTTAGACATAACTAGGCGTCCGCCGACGTCCTGACGATATTGCACTCACCGAACTACCCCTATAAAAAAGTTTCCTACAAACCCTTAGAAATTTTCGAAATTTTCAGATACGATCATCAAAATTTAGTGTTTTTTCCAAATTTTTATTCAAAATAACATTAGATTATAGTTGCAATAGTACTCACCCTTCATCCCTGTGTTCTGGTCCGCGTTCCGTGAGCCGGCGCCCGGGTTGGAGGTTGAAACCCTAAATTTTTTGGTTCAAAAACTGGTTTTTTGACCAAAACTCAAAAATTTTATACGGCACCCACCCTGTTTTATTTCGTAATTAGCTAGCCCGCGACGAGCCGCTTCCTTTGAGACCTCGCTCGCCCGCCTAGCTCAAATAAAATTTTGCCCACCCACCCGCCCTTTGGTCTATAGGAAGGGGTAGACTGGTATTTCACCAAAAAATTTTTATTCGCAAATTGGCTTTAAGCCAATCTGACCAAAAGTTTTTACAAATTTTTAAATTTATTGAACAATTATTTTACCTAATTTTATTATCTGACATTATTTTATTTTAACGAACTATTTTTAGTAACTATTTTTAATTGATTTTATTGTTTGTAAATTTATTGTGACAGTCGCTCGTTAATGAGCGACTATAATTATACTTTATTTTATTGATATTTTAATTGATTATTATTTTATTGCTTTGTGTTCCCCCCTTTACAGGGCAACACAATCACCAGTGTCCAAAACCTCTCCTCGAGCAGATATTGTAGTCCTGACCTCCTCTTTACAGGGGTCCGTTCTTGCATTATCTGCTCTTAGGCTGACATGTTCCGCACCCCAGAAAGCGCCGCGAAGTATCAAAGCCCCATGAGCCCGAGGACCAAGGCCCTCTGGCACCCGCCGGGCTCGGCGGGGACCCCTCCCTTTCCCGAGTGCTCGGAGCCCCCCGACGCGGTGAGGAAAATCGTTTTCAGAGACGATACTCCCGCGGCCCGGGAGGGCCCGGTGACTCCGGCGACGCGCCCTGCTCCTGTAAAAGCTCCGAGGTCGCTCATGAAGACTGAGGCTAGGCACCGCAGCCGCATTGCGGAGGCGAGAGCTTGCCTAAACAAGGCAAAGCACAATTTGGGCAGCTCTCGCAACCTCAAGGCGGAGATAAAGGCTGCGGTGCTCGAAGCCGTTAACAGACTCTATGAGCTGATCAAGGAGTCGGAGCAGGACAGGGCCCCTGCCGCGCCCGCGCCCGCACCCATCGCCGTACCGGAACCCGCGCCCACCGCTGACCGTAGTCTCGGACCCGTGTCCGCCAAGGTTCTTGCTGGCCAGACTGAGCTCCTTAAAAGTCTGAAGGAGCACATCTCGGAGTTGAGAGACAACTCCGAGAAGCTCGACAGACTGCGAGACAGTCTGGCTAGCGGAGAGAGTGTGGGGGAGAGAACCTACGCGAGTGTAGCAGCCGTCAGTAAACGCCACACCGGGGCACAGGCCCCGGAGCGTACGACGCTGCACTCCGTGGTTGTCTCCTCAACACAGGAGATGGATACGGGTGCCGAGATTCTCGAAAGAGTGCGGAAAGCGGTGGACGCGAAGGAGGGCTGGGTGCGCGTGGAGAGGGTTCGAAAGGCAAAAGACCAGAGGGTTATCATGGGGTGCGAATCAAAAGAGGAGAGGCGTAAATTAAAGGCACGACTCGAGGCGGCCGGAGAGAACCTCGTCGTCGAGGAAGTCAAAAACCGAAACCCGCTTCTGATTCTCAGGGACGTATTGCTGATCCACAGCGACGAGGACGTGTTGCGAGCCCTGAAGAATCAGAACCGGGAGTTATTTGACGGCCTCGGCGACGAGGAACAAAGAGTTTCCATTAAATTCCGGAAAAAGTCGAGGAACCCCCACGTGAACAGCATTGTGATGAGTGTTTCCCCAGCAATCTGGAGACGCGCACTCGAAGGAGGCAAGCTCCGCATTGACCTCCAGAGAGTGCGCGTCGAAGACCAGACGCCTCTGGTGCAGTGCACCCGCTGCCTAGCATATGGTCACGGCAAGCGTCTCTGCGCGGAGCCGGTTGACCTATGCAGCCACTGCGGCGGTCCACACCTTAGGTTGGACTGCCCAGTCAGTGGCGAGGCAGCGGTGTGCGTGAACTGTACCAGAGCCAAGCTCGGGGAACACTCACACAATGCGTTCAGCAAAGAATGCCCGGTACACAAGAAGTGGGACGCATTCGCCCGAGCGACCATAGCGTATTGCTAAGGTGGTCGATGCGCCCACTTCTGTGTACACGGAGATTACCAGTTTGGCACAACCAGATTGCAGCCGCATTAAGCGAACCGCTAGGGTTGGCTTAATGGAGGATGGGAATGGGAGTCACTTTCCTTGGAAAGTGGCTCAATTTACACTGAACCGTAAGCCAACTCTAGCGGAATCGTCAAGTTGTGTCAAACTGGTGGCTGTTTCTGCAGTAAATTACAATTTTGCTATTTATAATGATTTTGACTCATATATTGAATATATACTGCAAATATCATTCTAAGCAAAATTGAAAGACAATTTATGAGGGCAAAACAACAGGGGTTCAAATGATATATTAACGTTCAAGTGAAATAGTAAATACAACCTAAATGTATATTTAATACAATTTTTATTTTATTTATTTATTTGGTTTTAAAAATTTAGAGTATATTGATAATTAAATATTTTGAAAGTATTAATAATAAAAATTGAAACGAAATTCTTTTGTGTGGTCTCTTCGGCCTCCTACAAATAAGTCGCTAAACAAGCCAAAAACCATGAATAATAAGGTCTCTGATCATGTCAGAGGGACACTGGCGGGGCAGGAGTGGGTTTTAGTCGGTTCGAGTCCGACACTACCTCCACTGTCTCACACCCTGTGAGATAGTGGAGGTGTCCGTGGGGATTTCCCACTCCTGCCAAAACAAAAAAAAAAAAAAAAAAAAAAAAAAAAAAAAAAAAAACCTAACCTAACCTAACCTAACCTAACCTAACCTAACCTAACCTAACCTAACCTAACCTAACCTAACCTAACCTAACCTAACCTAACCTAACCTAACCTAACCTAACCGAATATATTCGGTTCTAGACGTGCGATTTTGAAGCTGTTTTCAGCATTTTTAGACAAAACTAGGCGTCCGCCGACGTCCTGACGATATTGCACTCACCGAACAACCCCTATAAAAAACTTCCCTAACCACCCTTAGAAATTTTTCGAATTTTTTACAAAAACTCATCAAAATTTAGTGTTTTTCCAAATTTTCTTTCAAATTGTAGTTGCAATAGTACTCACCCTTCATCCCTGTGCTCTGGTCCGCGTTCCGTGAGCCGGCGCCCAGATTGGAGGTTGAAACCCTAAATTTTTTGGTTCAAAAACTGGTTTTTTGACCAAAACTCAAAAATTTTATTCGGCACCCACCCTGTTTTATTTCGTAATTAGCTAGCCCGCGACGAGCCGCGTCTTTTGAGCCCTCGCTCGCCCGCCTAGCTCAAATAAAACTTGTACTTTTTCAAAAAACATTTTTTCTCATAGTTTCTGTATAGTACCTAAATCCACCTAAGGGAGATAGTTTTTAATAAAAAAGTGAATATATTCGGTTCTAGACGTGCGATTTTGAAGCTGTTTTCAGCATTTTTAGACAAAACTAGGCGTCCGCCGACGTCCTGACGATATTGCACTCACCGAACAACCCCTATAAAAAACTTCCCTAACCACCCTTAGAAATTTTTCGAATTTTTTACAAAAACTCATCAAAATTTAGTGTTTTTCCAAATTTTCTTTCAAATTGTAGTTGCAATAGTACTCACCCTTCATCCCTGTGCTCTGGTCCGCGTTCCGTGAGCCGGCGCCCAGATTGGAGGTTGAAACCCTAAATTTTTTGGTTCAAAAACTGGTTTTTTGACCAAAACTCAAAAATTTTATTCGGCACCCACCCTGTTTTATTTCGTAATTAGCTAGCCCGCGACGAGCCGCGTCTTTTGAGCCCTCGCTCGCCCGCCTAGCTCAAATAAAACTTGTACTTTTTCAAAAAACATTTTTTCTCATAGTTTCTGTATAGTACCTAAATCCACCTAAGGGAGATAGTTTTTAATAAAAAAGTGAATATATTCGGTTCTAGACGTGCGATTTTGAAGCTGTTTTCAGCATTTTTAGACAAAACTAGGCGTCCGCCGACGTCCTGACGATATTGCACTCACCGAACAACCCCTATAAAAAACTTCCCTAACCACCCTTAGAAATTTTTCGAATTTTTTACAAAAACTCATCAAAATTTAGTGTTTTTCCAAATTTTCTTTCAAATTGTAGTTGCAATAGTACTCACCCTTCATCCCTGTGCTCTGGTCCGCGTTCCGTGAGCCGGCGCCCAGATTGGAGGTTGAAACCCTAAATTTTTTGGTTCAAAAACTGGTTTTTTGACCAAAACTCAAAAATTTTATTCGGCACCCACCCTGTTTTATTTCGTAATTAGCTAGCCCGCGACGAGCCGCGTCTTTTGAGCCCTCGCTCGCCCGCCTAGCTCAAATAAAACTTGTACTTTTTCAAAAAACATTTTTTCTCATAGTTTCTGTATAGTACCTAAATCCACCTAAGGGAGATAGTTTTTAATAAAAAAGTGAATATATTCGGTTCTAGACGTGCGATTTTGAAGCTGTTTTCAGCATTTTTAGACAAAACTAGGCGTCCGCCGACGTCCTGACGATATTGCACTCACCGAACAACCCCTATAAAAAACTTCCCTAACCACCCTTAGAAATTTTTCGAATTTTTTACAAAAACTCATCAAAATTTAGTGTTTTTCCAAATTTTCTTTCAAATTGTAGTTGCAATAGTACTCACCCTTCATCCCTGTGCTCTGGTCCGCGTTCCGTGAGCCGGCGCCCAGATTGGAGGTTGAAACCCTAAATTTTTTGGTTCAAAAACTGGTTTTTTGACCAAAACTCAAAAATTTTATTCGGCACCCACCCTGTTTTATTTCGTAATTAGCTAGCCCGCGACGAGCCGCGTCTTTTGAGCCCTCGCTCGCCCGCCTAGCTCAAATAAAACTTGTACTTTTTCAAAAAACATTTTTTCTCATAGTTTCTGTATAGTACCTAAATCCACCTAAGGGAGATAGTTTTTAATAAAAAAGTGAATATATTCGGTTCTAGACGTGCGATTTTGAAGCTGTTTTCAGCATTTTTAGACAAAACTAGGCGTCCGCCGACGTCCTGACGATATTGCACTCACCGAACAACCCCTATAAAAAACTTCCCTAACCACCCTTAGAAATTTTTCGAATTTTTTACAAAAACTCATCAAAATTTAGTGTTTTTCCAAATTTTCTTTCAAATTGTAGTTGCAATAGTACTCACCCTTCATCCCTGTGCTCTGGTCCGCGTTCCGTGAGCCGGCGCCCAGATTGGAGGTTGAAACCCTAAATTTTTTGGTTCAAAAACTGGTTTTTTGACCAAAACTCAAAAATTTTATTCGGCACCCACCCTGTTTTATTTCGTAATTAGCTAGCCCGCGACGAGCCGCGTCTTTTGAGCCCTCGCTCGCCCGCCTAGCTCAAATAAAACTTGTACTTTTTCAAAAAACATTTTTTCTCATAGTTTCTGTATAGTACCTAAATCCACCTAAGGGAGATAGTTTTTAATAAAAAAGTGAATATATTCGGTTCTAGACGTGCGATTTTGAAGCTGTTTTCAGCATTTTTAGACAAAACTAGGCGTCCGCCGACGTCCTGACGATATTGCACTCACCGAACAACCCCTATAAAAAACTTCCCTAACCACCCTTAGAAATTTTTCGAATTTTTTACAAAAACTCATCAAAATTTAGTGTTTTTCCAAATTTTCTTTCAAATTGTAGTTGCAATAGTACTCACCCTTCATCCCTGTGCTCTGGTCCGCGTTCCGTGAGCCGGCGCCCAGATTGGAGGTTGAAACCCTAAATTTTTTGGTTCAAAAACTGGTTTTTTGACCAAAACTCAAAAATTTTATTCGGCACCCACCCTGTTTTATTTCGTAATTAGCTAGCCCGCGACGAGCCGCGTCTTTTGAGCCCTCGCTCGCCCGCCTAGCTCAAATAAAACTTGTACTTTTTCAAAAAACATTTTTTCTCATAGTTTCTGTATAGTACCTAAATCCACCTAAGGGAGATAGTTTTTAATAAAAAAGTGAATATATTCGGTTCTAGACGTGCGATTTTGAAGCTGTTTTCAGCATTTTTAGACAAAACTAGGCGTCCGCCGACGTCCTGACGATATTGCACTCACCGAACAACCCCTATAAAAAACTTCCCTAACCACCCTTAGAAATTTTTCGAATTTTTTACAAAAACTCATCAAAATTTAGTGTTTTTCCAAATTTTCTTTCAAATTGTAGTTGCAATAGTACTCACCCTTCATCCCTGTGCTCTGGTCCGCGTTCCGTGAGCCGGCGCCCAGATTGGAGGTTGAAACCCTAAATTTTTTGGTTCAAAAACTGGTTTTTTGACCAAAACTCAAAAATTTTATTCGGCACCCACCCTGTTTTATTTCGTAATTAGCTAGCCCGCGACGAGCCGCGTCTTTTGAGCCCTCGCTCGCCCGCCTAGCTCAAATAAAACTTGTACTTTTTCAAAAAACATTTTTTCTCATAGTTTCTGTATAGTACCTAAATCCACCTAAGGGAGATAGTTTTTAATAAAAAAGTGAATATATTCGGTTCTAGACGTGCGATTTTGAAGCTGTTTTCAGCATTTTTAGACAAAACTAGGCGTCCGCCGACGTCCTGACGATATTGCACTCACCGAACAACCCCTATAAAAAACTTCCCTAACCACCCTTAGAAATTTTTCGAATTTTTTACAAAAACTCATCAAAATTTAGTGTTTTTCCAAATTTTCTTTCAAATTGTAGTTGCAATAGTACTCACCCTTCATCCCTGTGCTCTGGTCCGCGTTCCGTGAGCCGGCGCCCAGATTGGAGGTTGAAACCCTAAATTTTTTGGTTCAAAAACTGGTTTTTTGACCAAAACTCAAAAATTTTATTCGGCACCCACCCTGTTTTATTTCGTAATTAGCTAGCCCGCGACGAGCCGCGTCTTTTGAGCCCTCGCTCGCCCGCCTAGCTCAAATAAAACTTGTACTTTTTCAAAAAACATTTTTTCTCATAGTTTCTGTATAGTACCTAAATCCACCTAAGGGAGATAGTTTTTAATAAAAAAGTGAATATATTCGGTTCTAGACGTGCGATTTTGAAGCTGTTTTCAGCATTTTTAGACAAAACTAGGCGTCCGCCGACGTCCTGACGATATTGCACTCACCGAACAACCCCTATAAAAAACTTCCCTAACCACCCTTAGAAATTTTTCGAATTTTTTACAAAAACTCATCAAAATTTAGTGTTTTTCCAAATTTTCTTTCAAATTGTAGTTGCAATAGTACTCACCCTTCATCCCTGTGCTCTGGTCCGCGTTCCGTGAGCCGGCGCCCAGATTGGAGGTTGAAACCCTAAATTTTTTGGTTCAAAAACTGGTTTTTTGACCAAAACTCAAAAATTTTATTCGGCACCCACCCTGTTTTATTTCGTAATTAGCTAGCCCGCGACGAGCCGCGTCTTTTGAGCCCTCGCTCGCCCGCCTAGCTCAAATAAAACTTGTACTTTTTCAAAAAACATTTTTTCTCATAGTTTCTGTATAGTACCTAAATCCACCTAAGGGAGATAGTTTTTAATAAAAAAGTGAATATATTCGGTTCTAGACGTGCGATTTTGAAGCTGTTTTCAGCATTTTTAGACAAAACTAGGCGTCCGCCGACGTCCTGACGATATTGCACTCACCGAACAACCCCTATAAAAAACTTCCCTAACCACCCTTAGAAATTTTTCGAATTTTTTACAAAAACTCATCAAAATTTAGTGTTTTTCCAAATTTTCTTTCAAATTGTAGTTGCAATAGTACTCACCCTTCATCCCTGTGCTCTGGTCCGCGTTCCGTGAGCCGGCGCCCAGATTGGAGGTTGAAACCCTAAATTTTTTGGTTCAAAAACTGGTTTTTTGACCAAAACTCAAAAATTTTATTCGGCACCCACCCTGTTTTATTTCGTAATTAGCTAGCCCGCGACGAGCCGCGTCTTTTGAGCCCTCGCTCGCCCGCCTAGCTCAAATAAAACTTGTACTTTTTCAAAAAACATTTTTTCTCATAGTTTCTGTATAGTACCTAAATCCACCTAAGGGAGATAGTTTTTAATAAAAAAGTGAATATATTCGGTTCTAGACGTGCGATTTTGAAGCTGTTTTCAGCATTTTTAGACAAAACTAGGCGTCCGCCGACGTCCTGACGATATTGCACTCACCGAACAACCCCTATAAAAAACTTCCCTAACCACCCTTAGAAATTTTTCGAATTTTTTACAAAAACTCATCAAAATTTAGTGTTTTTCCAAATTTTCTTTCAAATTGTAGTTGCAATAGTACTCACCCTTCATCCCTGTGCTCTGGTCCGCGTTCCGTGAGCCGGCGCCCAGATTGGAGGTTGAAACCCTAAATTTTTTGGTTCAAAAACTGGTTTTTTGACCAAAACTCAAAAATTTTATTCGGCACCCACCCTGTTTTATTTCGTAATTAGCTAGCCCGCGACGAGCCGCGTCTTTTGAGCCCTCGCTCGCCCGCCTAGCTCAAATAAAACTTGTACTTTTTCAAAAAACATTTTTTCTCATAGTTTCTGTATAGTACCTAAATCCACCTAAGGGAGATAGTTTTTAATAAAAAAGTGAATATATTCGGTTCTAGACGTGCGATTTTGAAGCTGTTTTCAGCATTTTTAGACAAAACTAGGCGTCCGCCGACGTCCTGACGATATTGCACTCACCGAACAACCCCTATAAAAAACTTCCCTAACCACCCTTAGAAATTTTTCGAATTTTTTACAAAAACTCATCAAAATTTAGTGTTTTTCCAAATTTTCTTTCAAATTGTAGTTGCAATAGTACTCACCCTTCATCCCTGTGCTCTGGTCCGCGTTCCGTGAGCCGGCGCCCAGATTGGAGGTTGAAACCCTAAATTTTTTGGTTCAAAAACTGGTTTTTTGACCAAAACTCAAAAATTTTATTCGGCACCCACCCTGTTTTATTTCGTAATTAGCTAGCCCGCGACGAGCCGCGTCTTTTGAGCCCTCGCTCGCCCGCCTAGCTCAAATAAAACTTGTACTTTTTCAAAAAACATTTTTTCTCATAGTTTCTGTATAGTACCTAAATCCACCTAAGGGAGATAGTTTTTAATAAAAAAGTGAATATATTCGGTTCTAGACGTGCGATTTTGAAGCTGTTTTCAGCATTTTTAGACAAAACTAGGCGTCCGCCGACGTCCTGACGATATTGCACTCACCGAACAACCCCTATAAAAAACTTCCCTAACCACCCTTAGAAATTTTTCGAATTTTTTACAAAAACTCATCAAAATTTAGTGTTTTTCCAAATTTTCTTTCAAATTGTAGTTGCAATAGTACTCACCCTTCATCCCTGTGCTCTGGTCCGCGTTCCGTGAGCCGGCGCCCAGATTGGAGGTTGAAACCCTAAATTTTTTGGTTCAAAAACTGGTTTTTTGACCAAAACTCAAAAATTTTATTCGGCACCCACCCTGTTTTATTTCGTAATTAGCTAGCCCGCGACGAGCCGCGTCTTTTGAGCCCTCGCTCGCCCGCCTAGCTCAAATAAAACTTGTACTTTTTCAAAAAACATTTTTTCTCATAGTTTCTGTATAGTACCTAAATCCACCTAAGGGAGATAGTTTTTAATAAAAAAGTGAATATATTCGGTTCTAGACGTGCGATTTTGAAGCTGTTTTCAGCATTTTTAGACAAAACTAGGCGTCCGCCGACGTCCTGACGATATTGCACTCACCGAACAACCCCTATAAAAAACTTCCCTAACCACCCTTAGAAATTTTTCGAATTTTTTACAAAAACTCATCAAAATTTAGTGTTTTTCCAAATTTTCTTTCAAATTGTAGTTGCAATAGTACTCACCCTTCATCCCTGTGCTCTGGTCCGCGTTCCGTGAGCCGGCGCCCAGATTGGAGGTTGAAACCCTAAATTTTTTGGTTCAAAAACTGGTTTTTTGACCAAAACTCAAAAATTTTATTCGGCACCCACCCTGTTTTATTTCGTAATTAGCTAGCCCGCGACGAGCCGCGTCTTTTGAGCCCTCGCTCGCCCGCCTAGCTCAAATAAAACTTGTACTTTTTCAAAAAACATTTTTTCTCATAGTTTCTGTATAGTACCTAAATCCACCTAAGGGAGATAGTTTTTAATAAAAAAGTGAATATATTCGGTTCTAGACGTGCGATTTTGAAGCTGTTTTCAGCATTTTTAGACAAAACTAGGCGTCCGCCGACGTCCTGACGATATTGCACTCACCGAACAACCCCTATAAAAAACTTCCCTAACCACCCTTAGAAATTTTTCGAATTTTTTACAAAAACTCATCAAAATTTAGTGTTTTTCCAAATTTTCTTTCAAATTGTAGTTGCAATAGTACTCACCCTTCATCCCTGTGCTCTGGTCCGCGTTCCGTGAGCCGGCGCCCAGATTGGAGGTTGAAACCCTAAATTTTTTGGTTCAAAAACTGGTTTTTTGACCAAAACTCAAAAATTTTATTCGGCACCCACCCTGTTTTATTTCGTAATTAGCTAGCCCGCGACGAGCCGCGTCTTTTGAGCCCTCGCTCGCCCGCCTAGCTCAAATAAAACTTGTACTTTTTCAAAAAACATTTTTTCTCATAGTTTCTGTATAGTACCTAAATCCACCTAAGGGAGATAGTTTTTAATAAAAAAGTGAATATATTCGGTTCTAGACGTGCGATTTTGAAGCTGTTTTCAGCATTTTTAGACAAAACTAGGCGTCCGCCGACGTCCTGACGATATTGCACTCACCGAACAACCCCTATAAAAAACTTCCCTAACCACCCTTAGAAATTTTTCGAATTTTTTACAAAAACTCATCAAAATTTAGTGTTTTTCCAAATTTTCTTTCAAATTGTAGTTGCAATAGTACTCACCCTTCATCCCTGTGCTCTGGTCCGCGTTCCGTGAGCCGGCGCCCAGATTGGAGGTTGAAACCCTAAATTTTTTGGTTCAAAAACTGGTTTTTTGACCAAAACTCAAAAATTTTATTCGGCACCCACCCTGTTTTATTTCGTAATTAGCTAGCCCGCGACGAGCCGCGTCTTTTGAGCCCTCGCTCGCCCGCCTAGCTCAAATAAAACTTGTACTTTTTCAAAAAACATTTTTTCTCATAGTTTCTGTATAGTACCTAAATCCACCTAAGGGAGATAGTTTTTAATAAAAAAGTGAATATATTCGGTTCTAGACGTGCGATTTTGAAGCTGTTTTCAGCATTTTTAGACAAAACTAGGCGTCCGCCGACGTCCTGACGATATTGCACTCACCGAACAACCCCTATAAAAAACTTCCCTAACCACCCTTAGAAATTTTTCGAATTTTTTACAAAAACTCATCAAAATTTAGTGTTTTTCCAAATTTTCTTTCAAATTGTAGTTGCAATAGTACTCACCCTTCATCCCTGTGCTCTGGTCCGCGTTCCGTGAGCCGGCGCCCAGATTGGAGGTTGAAACCCTAAATTTTTTGGTTCAAAAACTGGTTTTTTGACCAAAACTCAAAAATTTTATTCGGCACCCACCCTGTTTTATTTCGTAATTAGCTAGCCCGCGACGAGCCGCGTCTTTTGAGCCCTCGCTCGCCCGCCTAGCTCAAATAAAACTTGTACTTTTTCAAAAAACATTTTTTCTCATAGTTTCTGTATAGTACCTAAATCCACCTAAGGGAGATAGTTTTTAATAAAAAAGTGAATATATTCGGTTCTAGACGTGCGATTTTGAAGCTGTTTTCAGCATTTTTAGACAAAACTAGGCGTCCGCCGACGTCCTGACGATATTGCACTCACCGAACAACCCCTATAAAAAACTTCCCTAACCACCCTTAGAAATTTTTCGAATTTTTTACAAAAACTCATCAAAATTTAGTGTTTTTCCAAATTTTCTTTCAAATTGTAGTTGCAATAGTACTCACCCTTCATCCCTGTGCTCTGGTCCGCGTTCCGTGAGCCGGCGCCCAGATTGGAGGTTGAAACCCTAAATTTTTTGGTTCAAAAACTGGTTTTTTGACCAAAACTCAAAAATTTTATTCGGCACCCACCCTGTTTTATTTCGTAATTAGCTAGCCCGCGACGAGCCGCGTCTTTTGAGCCCTCGCTCGCCCGCCTAGCTCAAATAAAACTTGTACTTTTTCAAAAAACATTTTTTCTCATAGTTTCTGTATAGTACCTAAATCCACCTAAGGGAGATAGTTTTTAATAAAAAAGTGAATATATTCGGTTCTAGACGTGCGATTTTGAAGCTGTTTTCAGCATTTTTAGACAAAACTAGGCGTCCGCCGACGTCCTGACGATATTGCACTCACCGAACAACCCCTATAAAAAACTTCCCTAACCACCCTTAGAAATTTTTCGAATTTTTTACAAAAACTCATCAAAATTTAGTGTTTTTCCAAATTTTCTTTCAAATTGTAGTTGCAATAGTACTCACCCTTCATCCCTGTGCTCTGGTCCGCGTTCCGTGAGCCGGCGCCCAGATTGGAGGTTGAAACCCTAAATTTTTTGGTTCAAAAACTGGTTTTTTGACCAAAACTCAAAAATTTTATTCGGCACCCACCCTGTTTTATTTCGTAATTAGCTAGCCCGCGACGAGCCGCGTCTTTTGAGCCCTCGCTCGCCCGCCTAGCTCAAATAAAACTTGTACTTTTTCAAAAAACATTTTTTCTCATAGTTTCTGTATAGTACCTAAATCCACCTAAGGGAGATAGTTTTTAATAAAAAAGTGAATATATTCGGTTCTAGACGTGCGATTTTGAAGCTGTTTTCAGCATTTTTAGACAAAACTAGGCGTCCGCCGACGTCCTGACGATATTGCACTCACCGAACAACCCCTATAAAAAACTTCCCTAACCACCCTTAGAAATTTTTCGAATTTTTTACAAAAACTCATCAAAATTTAGTGTTTTTCCAAATTTTCTTTCAAATTGTAGTTGCAATAGTACTCACCCTTCATCCCTGTGCTCTGGTCCGCGTTCCGTGAGCCGGCGCCCAGATTGGAGGTTGAAACCCTAAATTTTTTGGTTCAAAAACTGGTTTTTTGACCAAAACTCAAAAATTTTATTCGGCACCCACCCTGTTTTATTTCGTAATTAGCTAGCCCGCGACGAGCCGCGTCTTTTGAGCCCTCGCTCGCCCGCCTAGCTCAAATAAAACTTGTACTTTTTCAAAAAACATTTTTTCTCATAGTTTCTGTATAGTACCTAAATCCACCTAAGGGAGATAGTTTTTAATAAAAAAGTGAATATATTCGGTTCTAGACGTGCGATTTTGAAGCTGTTTTCAGCATTTTTAGACAAAACTAGGCGTCCGCCGACGTCCTGACGATATTGCACTCACCGAACAACCCCTATAAAAAACTTCCCTAACCACCCTTAGAAATTTTTCGAATTTTTTACAAAAACTCATCAAAATTTAGTGTTTTTCCAAATTTTCTTTCAAATTGTAGTTGCAATAGTACTCACCCTTCATCCCTGTGCTCTGGTCCGCGTTCCGTGAGCCGGCGCCCAGATTGGAGGTTGAAACCCTAAATTTTTTGGTTCAAAAACTGGTTTTTTGACCAAAACTCAAAAATTTTATTCGGCACCCACCCTGTTTTATTTCGTAATTAGCTAGCCCGCGACGAGCCGCGTCTTTTGAGCCCTCGCTCGCCCGCCTAGCTCAAATAAAACTTGTACTTTTTCAAAAAACATTTTTTCTCATAGTTTCTGTATAGTACCTAAATCCACCTAAGGGAGATAGTTTTTAATAAAAAAGTGAATATATTCGGTTCTAGACGTGCGATTTTGAAGCTGTTTTCAGCATTTTTAGACAAAACTAGGCGTCCGCCGACGTCCTGACGATATTGCACTCACCGAACAACCCCTATAAAAAACTTCCCTAACCACCCTTAGAAATTTTTCGAATTTTTTACAAAAACTCATCAAAATTTAGTGTTTTTCCAAATTTTCTTTCAAATTGTAGTTGCAATAGTACTCACCCTTCATCCCTGTGCTCTGGTCCGCGTTCCGTGAGCCGGCGCCCAGATTGGAGGTTGAAACCCTAAATTTTTTGGTTCAAAAACTGGTTTTTTGACCAAAACTCAAAAATTTTATTCGGCACCCACCCTGTTTTATTTCGTAATTAGCTAGCCCGCGACGAGCCGCGTCTTTTGAGCCCTCGCTCGCCCGCCTAGCTCAAATAAAACTTGTACTTTTTCAAAAAACATTTTTTCTCATAGTTTCTGTATAGTACCTAAATCCACCTAAGGGAGATAGTTTTTAATAAAAAAGTGAATATATTCGGTTCTAGACGTGCGATTTTGAAGCTGTTTTCAGCATTTTTAGACAAAACTAGGCGTCCGCCGACGTCCTGACGATATTGCACTCACCGAACAACCCCTATAAAAAACTTCCCTAACCACCCTTAGAAATTTTTCGAATTTTTTACAAAAACTCATCAAAATTTAGTGTTTTTCCAAATTTTCTTTCAAATTGTAGTTGCAATAGTACTCACCCTTCATCCCTGTGCTCTGGTCCGCGTTCCGTGAGCCGGCGCCCAGATTGGAGGTTGAAACCCTAAATTTTTTGGTTCAAAAACTGGTTTTTTGACCAAAACTCAAAAATTTTATTCGGCACCCACCCTGTTTTATTTCGTAATTAGCTAGCCCGCGACGAGCCGCGTCTTTTGAGCCCTCGCTCGCCCGCCTAGCTCAAATAAAACTTGTACTTTTTCAAAAAACATTTTTTCTCATAGTTTCTGTATAGTACCTAAATCCACCTAAGGGAGATAGTTTTTAATAAAAAAGTGAATATATTCGGTTCTAGACGTGCGATTTTGAAGCTGTTTTCAGCATTTTTAGACAAAACTAGGCGTCCGCCGACGTCCTGACGATATTGCACTCACCGAACAACCCCTATAAAAAACTTCCCTAACCACCCTTAGAAATTTTTCGAATTTTTTACAAAAACTCATCAAAATTTAGTGTTTTTCCAAATTTTCTTTCAAATTGTAGTTGCAATAGTACTCACCCTTCATCCCTGTGCTCTGGTCCGCGTTCCGTGAGCCGGCGCCCAGATTGGAGGTTGAAACCCTAAATTTTTTGGTTCAAAAACTGGTTTTTTGACCAAAACTCAAAAATTTTATTCGGCACCCACCCTGTTTTATTTCGTAATTAGCTAGCCCGCGACGAGCCGCGTCTTTTGAGCCCTCGCTCGCCCGCCTAGCTCAAATAAAACTTGTACTTTTTCAAAAAACATTTTTTCTCATAGTTTCTGTATAGTACCTAAATCCACCTAAGGGAGATAGTTTTTAATAAAAAAGTGAATATATTCGGTTCTAGACGTGCGATTTTGAAGCTGTTTTCAGCATTTTTAGACAAAACTAGGCGTCCGCCGACGTCCTGACGATATTGCACTCACCGAACAACCCCTATAAAAAACTTCCCTAACCACCCTTAGAAATTTTTCGAATTTTTTACAAAAACTCATCAAAATTTAGTGTTTTTCCAAATTTTCTTTCAAATTGTAGTTGCAATAGTACTCACCCTTCATCCCTGTGCTCTGGTCCGCGTTCCGTGAGCCGGCGCCCAGATTGGAGGTTGAAACCCTAAATTTTTTGGTTCAAAAACTGGTTTTTTGACCAAAACTCAAAAATTTTATTCGGCACCCACCCTGTTTTATTTCGTAATTAGCTAGCCCGCGACGAGCCGCGTCTTTTGAGCCCTCGCTCGCCCGCCTAGCTCAAATAAAATTTTGCCCACCCACCCGCCCTCTGGTCTATAGGAAGGGGACGGAAACTGATCGGTGGGAAAATATTTTTAATTTTATTTTTGTAAATACTGTGGATAGGGATAAAAGCATTTTTTATTTTATTTTTAACTTTTTTTTTTTTGACTGAGTCGGTGAAGGCCCACATATTAATTAGTACGTATTAAGTGGGTTTTAAATTTTAAATTTATAATTATTATTGTCTATTTTAATTTAATATTTTATTCCTTCTGTGTACCCCCCTTTACAGGGACACAGGAGAATCCTCTCTTTTTAAACTTCCTGACAAAGTTTTTTAACGAATTATTATTATTATTTTATTTACTAATTAATTTTACTGTGACAGTCGCTCGCTAATGAGCGACTATAATTATATATTATTTTATTGATATTTTAATTGATTATTATTTTATTACTTGTGTTCCCCCCTTTACAGGGCAACACAAGTACCAGTGTCCAAAACCCTCTCCTCGAGCAGATATTGTAGTCCTGACCTCCTCTTTACAGGGGTCCGTTCTTTCACTATCTGCTCTTAGACTGATATGTTGTGCACCCCGGCCATGAACGCAAAGACCCAGAGCTCCAGGAGCTCGCCGCGATCGGCGGAGAAGGCGGGCCCCACTTCTCCTGACGCGAGGAGGAAAATTGTATTTGGAAATGATACACCCCTCGCGTCCCAGGAGTGTCCTGCTACCCCGCCGACGCGCCGAGCCCCTGTTAGCGCTCCAAGACCGCTCATGAAGCCTGAGGCTGGGCACCCCAGTCGCATTGCGGAGGCGAGAGCTTGCCTAAATAAAGCAAAGCTTAATTTAGGCAACTCTCGCAACCTCAAGGCTGAAATCAAGACTGCGGTGCTCGAAGCCATAAACAGGCTTTATGAGCTGGTCAAGGAGTCGGAGCGAGACAAGGCCTCTGCCGCACCCGTTGCCGTACCGGAACCCGCGCCCACTGCTAACTGCTGCGGTCCCCAACCCATCACCAGCGAGGTCCTTGCTGGCCA